>CM054059.1:55409002-55455541 GCA_028641055.1 Alopecurus myosuroides | reverse complement strand
GTCGTGGTTTTGTCACGGCAAGTGTCCTCATGCGAGAACTAGATTGCGAGGCCATTGCTTCTAAGCGAAACTTCGAAAGGGTTAAGGTGGAAACGAGAGACGCGAGTTTACCCAGGTTCGGCCCCTCTATTGAGGGAAAAACCTACTCCTGCCTTCTTACTATCCGGGAACATGTCTCGATTACAAAGGGGCCAATCTCGCTCTCGAGAGCTATTTGCTGTTAACTTAGAACTTGCCTTTCTACGTCCCGAGGTCTCGCCTTATATAGTGGACGAGACCTCCGGGTTACAAAGGAGTCTGGGTCTCACCCGCACTCAGAGTCCTGTCTCCTTCCGGCTCTCGATGATCTTGATCCGGCTCTTCCCGGGCTGGCCTGGAACTGCGCTTCGGTCTTCCGGATTCTCCTGTCACCCGTCCTGGGCCTTGTGCCAGTTCCTAGTGAGCCAGGTCACGGTCTTCACCCTCTGGTTCTCCCTTTCTTTAGTATGGCCTTGCGTATCGAGACCCGGGTCATTAAAGATGAACCGGATGAGCCATAACCCGGCTCATATGTGGGACCGGCAAGGTTTCCCCTTACCTATTCCCCCAACATTAGCCCCCAGATTAACATGAACGTTTTAAGCCTTAATCTTAAGAAGTTCACGTTAAACTTTACTCTAAAACTTTGAACGCTAATCTTCTAGCCCAAGGAAAATAACCTCCCAGGATATCTGTTCCGGATCTTATGGGTCAAGCCTGTATATCCAGGATCTTATCTTTCCGTTTCTTGTAAAGATAACTCCCATTTCTCTAACTCCCAAATCTCCGGAACCTAAAGGATCTTAACCTAGCCCGGATTTTTCTCTGTGCAATTGTTTCATTTCTTTGGGAAAAATCTCTTTCTGGGATCCGATCTGGCTGCATCTTTTTTGTCAATAACATAACCTTGAGGGTTTTTTATGCAAAAATCATCTCTTAACCCTAGGGTTTTATCCCCCGCCTATAATAGCAGGCGTACGGCCCCGGGGCTCATTCGTACCCCGCATTCTCCACTTCATCTTCCTCCTCCGATCCGAGCTCTAGAGCTCAACTTTTTCTCCAGCGCCGCCGCAGCCGGAGCTTCACCGGCGTTCATCATAGGATGGGAAAAGAAAAATCTCTAGCGTCCAAGTCCGGCGGAGCGGGGAAAAAGAAGAAAACCGAAATGGCTTCCGGTTCTGGCGCCGCCGGTTCTGGGCGAAACAAGATGCAAGTGAACTGGTGCAAGTCTGAGATGACACAAGGCCGGCTCACGGAAATGGAAACTTCCGGGCTACTGCCTACCGACTTATCTTGGCGAGCTCCGAGAAACGAGACCCAGCCCGAACCTGGGCCGGGTGAGGTAATAACTTTCGAAGCCCATATTCTTCATGGGTTTCGCCCACCCGGTTCACTCTTTTTTCCGTCGGCTCTTTGCTTACTATGGCCTCCATCCTCAAGACCTCCCACCAAATTCCATCCTAAACGTTAGCAACTTCGTAGTCCTTTGTGAGGACTACCTCCAAATAGAGCCAAACTTAGATCTTTTCCTCGAGTACTTTTACTGCAACAAGCACCCTGAGGTAGCTGGGGGCGAACTTATACATTGCGGGGGGGGGGGTCTCATTCCAGAGACGTAAGGACATTGCTTACCCAGGCATTCCACTTGCAAGCCATCCTAAGTTGTGGCAAAAATCCTATTTTTATATCAAGTGTACCACTCCTGAAGGTGAACCGGCTCTTCCGGGTTTCCGTCCTGAACGCTTGGTTTATACTAGCACAATGAACTCTTATGCCAAGCCCGCTGATCGAATCAAGATCCGGCCTCTCCTAAAACGTGTAACCTCGCTGATAGTTCACGGGCTTACAGGTTTAGACTTGACAAAGACCTGGGTAGATTGGCGTGTTCAGCCACTTAGCATCAGGAGCCGGTTATTTCATGAATATTCCGGTTAAGTAGATTCTATGCGATATTCTGAGTCCATAGTTTCTAAGTCTGAAATGATAACCTCTCTGAAACTCCTGGTGGGAGTGAAGCAAGACCAGTTCTTTCAAGGTGGCCTGGAGCCCTTTAGCTCTGATAACCCGGCTCCTCCTGTAAGTTTTCATAGCTTCGTAACTTTGCTTCCTTCATTATTCTTTTTAACTGTGTAAGTTGTAACCTCGTCGTTGTTCCGGTTCTCAGGCTAATGATCCCTTTTGGATTACTACCCAAGAGCCGGCTTCACCACCTGAAGACGAGGAATCAGAAGAACCAAGCGACGACGAGGAAGAGGTTGCTGAATTTGATTCCCTCGGCCATTTGCTGACGCTGATTACTCGCAGGATGAGCAAGAGGAACAAGAAGCTACCGGGTGATGCATGTAAAATGCATACATGAACTTTGCATGTTATTACTTGTTTTTCCTACATATTAGCAACTTATATTCATGTTTTATAATGATTTGGGGGATTTTCTAAACAATCCCCCTTCTTTTGGTTCTAACCCTGTTTTTCCAGAAAACGTACTTTTTAGTGTTTCAGACTTTCCGGGAGCTTCGGGACTCCAAAAAGGGCAAGGCCAAAGAGCACGGTTCAGAATTGTTGAGACGAAGACCATGGGCCAAAGTAGAGGGCCAAAAGGCCAACCAGGTGGCAAAGAGGACCCTCCACGCGGCCAGATTCCTTGGCCGCGTGAGAGGTCCCCCTTTTTGCCCCGTGGCTCCGATGCCGTCGATCTTTCTTCTCCCGAGTGTCTCGTGACCTAAAAATGACTATATAAAGGGTCCCCTGGCCTTTTCGAGGAGGAGGCGGCGCCGAGAGACGAAACCACGAAACAGAGAGACAGAAGGCTGCCGCCGGAGAAGATCGGAGGGGGGAAACACCGCCGGGATCACCCCCGGAGGGCTCCACCCCCTCCGGCGTGTTCATCATCAACATCTACAGCAAGATCAGCTCCATCTCTCCACTGCAATCTCTTGGCAAACACGATGTATGATGCAATACTATATTCCCTTGATGTATTGTGTCTCCCCGTCTATGTTTGAGTAGTGAATTGTTCTTGGCAATGGTGAAATAGTTCGTTGATTGGTTGCACACAAGTTTGTTATCTTCTATGATTGTCTTTATGTACAATATATGAGTGCACGCATATGTTGGGGAATGCATGTAAGGTGATCACCGGTAGCATAATGGAGTGGTGGTGACTTGGGAGTGACAGTAACCTGAGACCGAGCCACAAAGTTAAGTTATTGGGGGATATATATAGGGGGCCTTAGAACGTAAGGCTATGGTGGGACTTTATGTCTTAATCAATCTTGTGCAGTCATTTACTTGGCCACATGATCCATGATAAGGGGTTGTAGATAATTTACTTGACTATACCTATTCATGGCTCCTTCCTAGAAGAAACAACTAAGACTAAAACATGTGCTTCACTAATTGTGACAACCACACGAACGAAACACCTATTGCTAGAACACTTGCTCCCTTGAGATACTTGAGATATTTGTTGCTTGCTACTTGTGAAACTTGCTTAGAAACTTGCTTTAGAAACTTGCTTCACTAGTTACTAGACAAACCACACTCCACGTCACTTGCTTTTAATTAGTTAGTTCCTTTTAGTCAAACTTATTGCTTTGCATAAACAACCATATAAGAGGGTTATAGGGCTTTAGAGAATAGATAGGTTACCTTCAGCTCCTCGTGGGTTCGACACCCAAATACTTATCGAAAGGTACTACAATTGATCTCCTGCACTTGGGAGTCATCAAGCACTTTTCTGGCGCCGTTGCCGGGGAGCGTTGTGCTAAGCTTTTATTCTTGTTTGCATTGCATACTAACATATAAACCTAAAACACAAAAAAAAATTATAAAATGGAAAACAACCAAACAATTTTAGAACTGTATAATATCTACCTTGAATTAGGACATGAAGTGTTTGAGGAGAAATTGAAAAATTATTTGCACAACAATCATATTTGTGGTAGTACTAATTCTTTGAACACCTTTATTGCTAAGGAAAACCTTGAGCTTGGGGAAGTTTGTCTTGATGAATATGATATTTTTAGTCCCCCTACTATTGAGGATATGATATACTTGCTGATTCTATGGAAAGTTTTAAGCTTGGGGAAGTTGGTTTTGATGAGCATGATATTTCTAGTTCCCCAAGCTTGGAGGAGAAAATTCACTTTGATGATACTATGCCTCCTATATATGATGATTGCAATGAAAATTATGAATGTTTAACTCCCACTATAACTAATGAGGATTTTACTTATGTGGAGAGTAGTGATTCTTTTATGCATGTGGCTCATGATAAGAATGTTTTATGTGATATTCATATTGTTGAATCTATTCATGATGCTACTGAAAATTATTATGAGAGAGGGAAACATGGTTATACATATTTCAACAATATTAAGTTTCCCCTCTTTATGCTGAAAGTATTGAAGTTGCACTTGATCTACCTTTCTATGCTTTCTATTATGTGCTTCTTTTATTTGTTTCATTACAAAATTCCAATGCATAGGAAATGGGTTAGACTTAAAAATAAATTGTTTAATATTTTTTGGTGTGTTCCTTATGCTTTAATTTCCTATTCGGTTTGAGCACACATTTATGTCTTTACAACATGTAAAATGCCTTTACCTACTGTTATGTATCATTTAGTTTAAGATTTTCATTTTATAAAAAATTTGGGAAAGTAAATGAGAAGGATGAGTAATGGAGAAGTTGGGGTCGACCTTGAACATGTGTTGTTCATGCCAATGAAACCATTGCAAAGTCTCTATCATTAAAACTTTTTCCAAAGCTAAAAACAATCAAAAGTATTAGTTCACTACTGTAACATCACATTCTGTCTTATTTCTCATCTTAAATGGCAAGAATAATCTTATATGAGAGATAGGATTAAACAATAGTAATTAGCTGTCAAGAAAACAGATTCCTGAACTTCACTGCAAAAAATGTTTAAAATCAAAGAAGTGGAATTTTGACCTGGTAATTTACGACAGAAATATTTAGTTATCACTACATATTTCATTAGTTTTAAGTTTTCTGATTTGAGCAACTTAAGTGCCTCTAAAAATTCACTCTTTACGGGCTGTTCAGTTTTTGGCAGATTATGTCTTTATTTTGCATTGCTCTCATTACTTGTGTTTTGTGTGGTTATTTTGATCAAGGAGCAATGCACAACTGTAGTAACAGTAGTTAATATTTAGAATCAACTCATGATGTCTCTTTGCTGTACCTATGTGGATTTTATTTATGGAGGCACTAACCCCTCTAATCAAGTTTTATGTTGAGATTTGTGTAAGAAGAATTTTTCAGGAGGAAGAGTTGAGTGAGATGAACAAAGATCAAGAGGGACAACCAATCAAGCTTGGGGATGTACCCCTGGTCTCACCCTACATGTATCAAATAAGTACAAGAATCCAAGCTTGGGGATGCCGAGCCACCTCACTCCAACCATCATGATGTTAAGTAAGTAAAGCCTAGCTATATGGCTATAAAGAAAGCGCTTTACGGGAGGCAACCCGGTTGTTTTTGTTTGGATTTTCCTAGTGTCCTATTGCTGTCTCAAGAGATTAGTTTTTTTGTTTTAATTCTGGAGTTTTCAATAAAGAGTCTAGTCAAACCCATTTGGACTTATAAGTTGCTATCCTAGTGCATGAAATTTCTGTTCAGCACGAGTCTTCTCACCATATGATTTTACGTTTTTTATTGGTATGTCGGATTGAGCTAATTATTTAGTATGTTCTGCAACTTTTTGTCCTCTGTAAGCACAAAAATTGGCTTAATTTTTTGACGAGTCTAGCTTAGGGAAAAACGTTCGTTTTGCTGCTGTTGCTTTTCTGGACAGATTCTGCCTTCTTTTGTTTTATGCACTCTTTGGGCTTGGGAATCGAATTTCCATGATTCTTTCTAGAAAGAGAGTGAACATAAAACATAATGAACCTTATTGTCTATCTACTGGAGCATTTGATTCGGAATTTTGCACAGCAAGCATGTGATTTGTTTGTCCTTGCTAATCTCACCCCATAGAAAAAGAATGGGAGAAACATGTTTTGTGAAGTTTTTTTCACAGGGAATAGAGGAGCTGCGCCTCAAGACATCCAAGAATGGTGAAAGCCATAAGCTTGGGGATGTGATGAACACCCCACTGGAGCTACACTCTTTTGGTTAGCACACGTCTACTTTCTGTTTTTCTAATTAAAGCATTTATCGTAGAGACTTGAAGCGTCTAGTTTTTGTTTTTATTCTTGTTTTGATAAGACCACACCGATCATTTTATATGAGATTGAGCTACTGGATTTTGAGGTTGGAATGTATTGGATGCTAGTATTATGACTTGGAATAGGTATGCCATGGTTTATTTGAAGAGCTACATATGTTTGCATGATTTATAGGCTTTTTATGTGTAGAAATTTGCAATAATATTGTCTTGAGCTATCTCTTATTCATGTCCTTGATGTTAATTGCTGGTTTATTTAGTTTGTCATGAAATGAGTAGTTCTATGGACTTTACAACACATCCTACAATAAAATAAGAAGCTATGCATAATAGTGAATGAAAATAAAAAGGATGATGAGTCTACTACGTTTGTTTGTCTTGTCATTATGACATGGGCTTGTTTCCATGTCATGGGGCAAGAGGTACCTCTTTGCGGTTCTCTATGATGTCATTAATACTTATTATGATTGTACAAAGCTTATGAGGAATATTAAGTTGAGTAATCATGGAGTAGGTTTTCACACTCACGGGGCATGAGGCTTTCAACCACCTTGTCATTCACATTACTTCAACATTCACCATTTAAGATGCTAGTGATAAATGGGCAATGAGAGTCCTAGATCAATGGATACCACATTTCAATTAGTAATTTTAGTTGAATAATTTAGAGGCTAAATAAGACTTGATCATGTTTTACCTCTACTCAATTTTCTCCAAAGTGTCCACCATATTTTCTATTTTCCATTATGCTATTCTTTGACCAATATAGGATTTTATTTTTCATTTTGTGTATGCATTTGGTCCATAGTGCTTTTATTTCATTATACACTTTGTGAACTTTCATGAAGCATCTTTGCTTGCATATTTGATATTTCTTACAACATGAATTGTATATTGCTACTCATTTCTAGTATTAATCATTTGATTATATGTAGCATGAATAATCCTCCTTGATATCCCATGATTGGTTCAATATGCAAAGTCCATGTTAGTTTTATCACCTTCATACTCGAGGACGAGCATGGGTTAACCTTGGGGATGTTGATGCATGTAAAATGCATACATGAACTTTGCATGTTATTACTTGTTTTTACTACATATTAGAAACTTATATTCATGTTTTATAATGATTTGGGGGATTTTCTAAACAATCCCCCTTCTTTTGGTTCTAACCCTGTTTTTCCAGAAAACGTACTTTTTAGTGTTTCAGACTTTCCGGGAGCTTCGGGACTCCAAAAAGGGCAAGGACAAAGAGCACGGTTCATAATTTTCGAGACGAAGACCATGGGCCAAAGTAGAGGGCCAAAAGGCCAACCAGGTGGCAAAGAGGACCCTCCACGCGGCCAGATTCCTTGGCCGCGTGAGAAGCCCCCTTTTTGCCCCTGTGGCTCCGATGCCGTCGATCTTTCTTCTCCCGAGTGTCCCGTGACCTAAAAACGACTATATAAAGGGTCCCCTGGCCTTTTCGAGGAGGAGGCGGCGCCGAGAGACGAAACCACGAAACAGAGAGACAGAAGGCTGCCGCCGGAGAAGATCGGAGGGGGGAAACGCCGCCGGGATCACCCCGGAGGGCTCCACCCCCCTCCGGCGTGTTCATCATCAACATCTACAGCAAGATCAGCTCCATCTCTTCACTGTAATCTCTTGGCAAACACGATGTATGATGCAATACTATATTCCCTTGATGTATTGTGTCTCCCCGTCTATGTTTGAGTACTGAATTGTTCTTGGCAATGGTGAAATAGCTCGTTGATTGGTTGCATACAAGTTTGTTATCTTGTATGATTGTCTTTATGTACAATATATGAGTGCACGCATATGTTGGGGAGTGCATGTAAGGTGATCACCGGTAGCATAATGGAGTGGTGGTGACTTGGGAGTGATAGTAACCTGAGACCGAGCCACAAAGTTAAGTTATTGGGGGATATATATAGGAGACCTTAGAACGTAAGGCTATGGTGGGACTTTATGTCTTAATCAATCTTGTGCAGTCATTTACTTGGCCACATGATCCATCATAAGGGGTTGTAGATCATTTACTTGACTATACCTATTCATGGCTCCTTCCTAGAAGAAACAACTAAGACTAAAACATGTGCTTCACTAATTGTGACAACCACACGAACGAAACACCTATTGTTAGAACACTTGCTCCCTTGAGATACTTGAGATATTTGCTGCTTGCTACTTGTGAAACTTGATTAGAAACTTGCTTCACTAGTTACTAGACAAGCCACACTCCACGTCACTTGCTTTTAATTAGTTATTTCCTTTTAGTCAAACTTGTTGCTTTGCATAAACAGCCATATAAGAGGGTTATAGGGCTTTAGAGAATAGATAGCTTACCTTCAGCTCCTCGTGGGTTCGACACTCAAATACTTATCGAAAGGTACTACAATTGATCTCCTGCACTTGGGAGTCATCACCGGGTTAGGCGATGGCAAAGCTATTGAAAAAGAGCCGGATCTAAACACCTCTACTCCCATCACCGGTTCAAACCTGGTGGCTGATAAGGAGTCCCCCGCTGGCCAGAAGAGGACCCGGCAGGCCGTTTCAAAGGTGCATATCTCTAGACTGTCAAAAATCCTTTGAACACATCCTCACAAACACAGAAAACGCAGGAAGATGAAGAGGGTAGCAAGAGAAGGAGGACCCGGAGCTCTGGCTCCAGCGATTTAAACACAGGTTTTCCTGAGAAAACCCCCACTCACCGGGTCTCCAAAGTCCGGGTTGCGCCCACTGCTTCACACCCCTTAGCCGGATCAATAAGGCCAGAACTGAGTCGTCCTTTTCATTCAGATTCCCCGAACTCAGACTCGTCCCATTTCAGCGGGTCTAGCTCATTCTCCATTAACTCTGGGTAAGTTAACTTTCCTTTACTGTTTTGCTAATATCTTAACTTTTGCAATGCAACTCAAAGCTTTTCTTTTTGTAACAGAACTCAAGCCATGTTAAAAGTAAACCCTGTTTCATCTGCTGCTCCCTCCGTAACTGTTGAGGGGAGAAAACTTGAAGAAGAGAAGGATGAACCGGTTGCTCCCTCGCCGGGTCATATGGATGTTATGTCTGAAGAACATGAAGAGGTGAACCCGGTTGATGATATCCCGGGTGATGATCCTCCGGTTGAAGAGGTAATTGTCCAGGACCCGGATGTGATCATAACCGGATCTTCGTTTGTTAAAACTACTGGACCATCCACTACTCTCAGCAAAGTTGTTGAGGACCCCAAAGTGAAACCAGAAGACAAGAGGTCTACTCCTAGCCTAAACATTGAAGGCCAGGACTTTGAAACACTTGTTGAAGAGCTTGCTGAGAACCGGCGCCGTGCTGATGACATCATAGGATTTCTGAAAGAGAGATATGAGGTAACCTTGATATTCATAAACTATAGTTCTCAATCTTGTAAACTGAATAGCTTATAACCTGAGTAACTGTAACCTAGATAGCTGTAGCCCCCAAGGCCCGGGTTACAATGTCATTATAAACCGGAACTTGCTATACATTTATTCTTAGTTGTTTTCAAAATAAGATTAAAGTACTGTAGCCCCTAAGTGCCGGTTTGCGAGCCTGCAGCTAGCCGGGACTTTAAACATAGATTATAACCCAACTCATAAAATTGAAATACTGTATCCCCCAAGTGCCAGGTTGCAAACCTGTAGCTACCTGGGACTTAATTTTTCCTGAACATTGCATTAAGTTCGCCAATATCCGGGTTATGATTTTGTAAGCCAAATATTTATCAAGTTATGACTAAACTTTGAATAACTTGAATTATTTGCAGAGTCTTGAATCTTCGTCTCAAAAGGAGGTTTCAAACTTGAAGAAACTTCTTGCACAAGAGGCCAAGAAAACTGAGGAGGCCAGGACCCGGCAGAAAGAACTAGAAGAACAAATCTCTGAGGCAGCCAAGATTTGGTCTGTCCTGCAGCGGGATTTTGAAACCCGGGAGAAAGTTCTTGTAACCGGAGCAGAGACTGCTGAGAAGGACCTAGAGGAGACCCGGACACAGTTTACCAAGGTCACAGATCTGCTGAGAGATATCACTTGCAGTGTGTTTGGTAAGTTTTATCCGGTTTATCATCCCCTTCTATGTATTGTATGTCCAATACTGTATTTTCTTTACCTTTTTATCAATCAGCTTAACTTAGATTACAAAAACTTTTTGTTTGTAACCTGTAGGGAGGATTCATGGGAATAACCTGAAAGTCCCAGACCTGAAACTCAAGGCCTTGTTCACCCTGATCCGACAGCTATATATTGGAGGTGGAGAATGTATCAAAGCTGTCCGGAACTGGGATGTTCCGCCAAGAAGGCTTAGCGAAATGCTTGTGGAGCTAAGTCATGTCCCTCAGTGGATAGAAGAGCATAAGCTATCAGCCTGTCGCCGCGGAGCCATCAAGGTCATGTCACTGGCGAAGGCATATCATGCGGAACTGAAGCCATATCTTCTTGCGGGAGGTTTCCCAGAGTTCAAGGCGGATATGACAAAGTACGACAAGAAGGACTTCGCCAGAATAGAGAAAGAATGCCGGTTCCATGCCTGCACTATTGCTGAGAAAATGAAATTGAAGGACCTGTGTTCGGGTTATAATTCGTCTGGTGAACGAAAGGTGCCCTTCACTCCCTTTGCTATGCCTGCTGTTCGACAAGCTCCTCCCAAGAGCCGGCTTTCCATAGCCTCATCCTCTGGTGCGCCTCAGTCACTTACTCCTGCTGTCTCTGCTCCACCACGCCCCTTATATGAACCGGAGAATGTTACTGATGCTCTGGCTCAGCTAGAATGGAGGTATGTTCCTGCTGATGAAGTCCAAGGAGCAAACCAGACCGTAGATGACCCGGAGACTCCAGAAGTTGAAGATCAAGACCCGGCCATGCAAGATCCAGCCCAGCAGTAGGAGAAAACAGCTGCAGAGTGATTATGTGTTACGTTTTGAAAGAACAATAATTCGACCCTGTTGGGTCTCTAATAGGCTAGATAAACTTCTTCATTTCTAGTCCTATTTTTTAAAAGGTGCGTGTGTGCACCTTATGCCACAATTTGGTTTTGTAATATCCAAGATTTTCTTTTGAGGTTTGTGCAAATCATATCCAGTTTCATATGTTCGAAGACAAAAAAAATCTTTGACTTGGTTTTTCTTTGCTTTCTGGCTCAAAAGCCTGTTTTTCGCATGACTTATTCTAGTGTGTACAACTCTGGGAGTTCAGGGTCATAGTAAACCGGCTTGTCGGTTTATAATGATTGACTCCACCAGGTTTAAACATCTAGGTCATAAAAGTGCATGTACCACTGACTGGCAGGCAAGTATAACCAATATATATTGGCATAAGCCAGATTCTTTGAGATATAGAGTGTGCTCTAGCATCAGCCCCCAAGTAATCATATAAAAACAATGTTATAACTTTATGTCATAAGAATAGGCTAGTAGATTTTAATAACTCAGATGTTGCTAACATCGCCTCTTATTGTCAAAAGACAACATAGTGATTACAATGATCCTATGTATAATATGGCCTCAACTGGGATATGTTCCATGGTCTTCCAGTTTCTTCCTCAGATGTGCGGCATTTATCAGCATCACGCATATCAATGAGGTAATAGGACCCATTCTGTAGATTTTTACTTACTATAAAGGGTCCTTCCCATGGAGGACTTAGCTTATGCATCCCATCTTTCTTCTGAATTAGTCTTAAAACCAAATCTCCTTCTTGAAAACTCTGATTCCTAACTCTGCGGCTATGATAGCGACGCAGGTCCTGCTTATATATAGCTGATCGAGATGTTGATAGGTCACGTGCTTCTTCTAAGGCATCTAATGAGTCTTGATGAGCTAACTCATTATCAGTTTCCACATAAGCTGCCACTCGCGGTGAATCATGACAAATATCACTTGGCAAAGCTGCTTCAGCTCCATAAATCAGGAAAAACGGTGTATAACCTGTTGACCTGTTCGGAGTAGTTCGTGTGCTCCATAAAACGGCTGGTAACTCATCGACCCAGCACCCTGCAGTTTTTTCCAAAGGTACCTGAAGTATAGGTTTGATACCTTTGAGTGACTCTTGATTTGCTCGTTCTGCCTGTCCATTGGACTGTGGATGTTGTAACATCCCAAGTATGAAAATAGCCTTTAGAATGTTTGCTCTCTGTTATTTTATGTTTTGCATCATGTTATCATGTTGATTGCATTTGTTTTGTTTGTTTTCCATTTGTTTTCCTCTGTTTTCATTTGTTTTCCAGTTGTTTTCCTTTGTTTTCCTTTGTTTTCTATTTGAATTTCAAACCAAATTTCAAACCTTTTGTTTCATCCTTGTGATGTTACACTTTCCAAAATGATATTTCAAATCAAAACAATCATTTGTTTCCATCAAACCATAAGGTTCAAACTATTTAAAATTGTCTTTTACTAATTCAATCAATTCAAATTGCTTTCAAATTCAAATCAAACCACAAACAGCACCTAATTTAAAATTATGGAAATCACGCAACAATCCTAATCAATTTGTTCTAATTTAACCAATAGGGTTCACCCTATTAAAAATATGGTTTTCACTAATCATCACTTAATTATCAAATTCATTCAAAATTGAATCAATTTGCAAACAGCAAAAGAATTTGAACTTTTAAAAATCCAAACTTGGCAAGTGTTTGTTTTTGAACTAATTAGCTTACTAAATTTTTCTCACATTTTTCCTAGCCCTAAACCTTATCTATTTCTTCCCTTTCCATTTTCTGCAAAAAAAAAAAACATCACAAAAAAGAATAAAGCTAGCAGGGAGAGAGAGAGAGAGCACCAGCAGCCTAGCCCATTTTTCTCCCAAAGCCCATACCCCTTCAGCCTTCTTCTTCCTTCGTACGGTCACCATCGGAGCTACCCACGTATACAGAGCTGCAGAAACAACGGTGATCACCACCTCCTCCCCCTCCTTAAGTCTAGCCCGATGCCCTAGAGTTCCCCCTCCCTAACCCTAATCCTCTTTCCCCTCCTTCTTCCTCTCCCCGCCGTTCTCTTCTTTCTCCTCTCCCACCTTCTTCTCTCTGCTCCAATTCTCTGTTTTTCACTGAACCTGCACACCAAAAAAAAAAAAGCTCCACCTGCCGCCGGTGATCGCCGCCCCTAGGGTTCCCCTCCGGCCGCCGCGAGGGCGGGAATGGAAAGCCCCCACCACGGGCTTCCCCCTCCACTCCTCAGCGAGGGCCGGGAGGGCCGGATGCGTCGCCGCCGACCACCTCTTGCCGCCGGCCAAGCCTCCTCTGTCCGCCTCCTTCCTGTCCGTTAGCTCGAGGTACTCATCTCCACTCCCTCTCGCTCCCCTCGATCCCTTCCTCTCGCAGCACAAGCCCATGCACCGCACAGCCCCGCGCACACGGCGCCCCACGCCCGCGAGCAGCGATCGCTGCCGGCGATCCCTCGTCCGCGCCCAGGTTCAGTACTTAAAACGCGACAGCCTGAAACATATCCACCCCCCGCAGTCCCTTCTATCACAAGCAGCAGCACATCCCACTGGTACATGTCCCTTTGCGCGCCCAGGAGGGCAGGGGTTCGATCCCCCTCCCACACAATTAAACAAACTTTTATTTCTAATTGTTTTGGTACTGCACAAACCCCAGAAATCACCAACAAGTCCTTGCTACATTTATTTTAAGTCCCTGTTAATTTTTCCAAGTCCCTAGTGAATTAAAAATGGCAGATTTCCACCAAATCTTGTAAAATGCATAACTAATTCATCTTAACCCCAAATCCAACTTTTAAAATATGTTTTCTGTCCCAAATTGAATGCTCTATCCAAATATAAAATTTGTTTACTGTTTTGAATATTTTAATTTGGTGAAACATTTGAATTCTTGTTTAAATCACTTAATTTTGCAAAATTCATAACTTGGGCATAAAAATTCCAAATTCCACAAACTAAATATGTTTTCCAATCAACTTTTCATGTATTTTCCAAATATAAATTTTGTTTGCTGTTTTGAATAATTTAAATTGCTGAAAACAACTGTTTCTTAATTATTGCATTTAAAATTGCCAAAATAATAACTTGCTCATTTTAAATCCAATTTCAACAAATGAAATATGTTTTCCATGCAAAATTAAACCACCTTTTCAAATATAAAATTTGTTTCATGTTTTGAATAATTAAAAATTGGTTAACTGATTTAAACCTTGTTTAAAGCATTTAATATTGTTAAATTCCTAACTTGGTCAAATTAATTTATTTTGGAAACTATAAAATATGTTTTCAAACCATAAAAGTATAAGCTTTTCAAATATGAATCTCAATTAATGTTTTGAACAAATAAAAAATTCAAATAAGTTCATGTTTGAATTAAATTCAATTAAAACTTGTTCAAACTTGTTTAATTCATAAGTAATTCATCCAAAATCCTTTTTCAACAAGTGAAACATGTATTCCAACTAAAATCTTGTTGTCTTTTCAAATATAAACTTTGTTATCTATTTTGAACAATTAAAATTGGTGAAAACAACAAATGCTTGAGTGACACCTTTAAGTAACCAAAATTTCTTAACTGAATAAATAAAATCCTAAACTTGGTAAACCTTATTTCTACTTGTTTCTATTGTTGTTATTTTGTTGTTTTCCTCATCCATGCATCATGCTAATCCACTTTCATCTATTGGTTAGTTGTAAAACAATTATTTCAACCATAATTCATGGGCTTTCCATATGCAATCCAATTGCATATGGGTCCATTTAAACATGTTATCCCGTCAACTAGTTTATTTCTGATGCATCAACTAAATTGACATGCATCATCCCATGTTTGTGCACTATGCCATGTTATTGATTGTTTGTCTCTATGCGTTGTTTGTTTGCTTCTTCCCGGATAAACGACGACGTTGAGACCGACGATACTTACGACACCCCTTCTAAGGAGTTAGCTCAGTACCAGGCTACTGGGTTTGCAGGCAAGTATTCACTCACATGAACCACTGTGTTCCTTTCAACATTGGATACCGATACTTTTCCGTTGTCTATTCTGCTAGCCCTATGAATAGTTGTTTCTGTTCGATCCTATCACATGATATCCTGAACCCTGATATTGCCTCACCTCCATACCTATAACCATTGCTTGTTGCCCGTGTCTTACCAGCATGCTTAGGGTTGTTTTGCTCGAGTCTGTTACCCGTTACTTTCTGTTACTATTTTCATTATGTTCTGGGGGCTCGATGTTAAACAATGAATCATGCTAATGTTATTGTTAACAATAATTTGATGATAAGGCACCGGCAGGAGGCCCTGCGTGGTTTTGAGGCCTGCTAGTGTCGACCCTAATTAGGAAAAGGGTCTTGTCTACTGATCCATGATGAGCGCACTAACCGCATGTGGGAAGCGAGTATGGGCGCCCCCCTCAACTTGATTCGATTCGCATCTCGTCCAAATCGCCTCATTTAGTTCGTGTTTTCCATTTGCCGCATGCATGTTTTTGCGAGCCCAGGCCAGGGTGGAACTTTTGTAGTCGGCATATAGGGGGACACGTTCTTAGAGTGCTATGAGGGTCCCTTTTCTTTGGGGCTCGATTAGCCGTGCGCCCAAGGTGCTTTGGGCTTGATGCGAAGAAGAGTTGGGTTGTGTTGAGTGCCTCGCTTGGTGGAAGTGCATTTCCTATCTGGCGGGGTATTCTTACGTGTACGGCTAAATTGGTGCATCCCTGCAGGGTTAAATCTTCTCGAGAAGCCGTGTTTTCCGCGGTTATGGATTACTTGGTGAAAGTACTGGCTAACAAGTACTCAGAACAACTTAAACCTAATGATTAACAACCTTACACCCAATGATTAACAACTTGACTAGTAATAGGCTTATTGACACAATAATCTGAACCATCATAATTTCAACTGTGTGAGTTATCCTTGGATTGCTTCTTTGGATAAGGGGCGAGATCCAGGATGGGTTTGTTTGGAGTTAGTTATAGTTGGTTCTGATACGCGATCTTATCTCCTTTCTGTTAGCCGGAAGTGGTAGTAACTCTGTAGTTGGTTAGAGCAGCCAGTTGCAGCATCTTTTATATCCCCTTCCTTCCGTTGAACCCAAAGCATCTGTGCTTGGTGTTGACGGGCTACACTTTGGTGAACTGTGAGTCTTGCTTGCCAGTACGTTTATATACTGACCCCTTTGGGGCTGTGGTTTCTGCAGACTACGTTTCCGAGGATCCCCATGGTGGCTACTACGTGGAGTATGACGAGACTGCTGACGAGTAGATAGCGGACCCGGGCAGGATCCGAGACTTCGTGGATGGGCTCCGTCTTTTCGTTTCCGGCCTCTTAGGCCTATTTGGATCTTGTCTGTACTCAGACATGTTGAATGCTTCCGCTGTGATGTAATGATGATATGTTGGGACAGGTGTCCTCTGGATGATTGTATTTGCTATCTCTGCTCTAATGAGAGCTATTTGCAACTTGTTTCCATCTTTTGTGTCCTAGAGATCTGTTGTGATATCACTTGTTCAAACGCCGTTGACGTACCATGTGTGTATGTTTTGAAGTACGTCAATGGAAGTATCCTGATTTCTATGGGATGGTTTACGTAGACGATGAACAGTAGAGTTTGGTTGTCACATATACGTGTGTTGGCCTACTCGTAAGAGATGCGGGTGCAGGTAAGCCCCGTAATCCAATCATCTGCTGTTCAACGGAACTGCGAGTATCCCCTAGAAGTCCGGGTGCGACAAATGGTATCAGAGCCTGTCTGCCTGAAGGATCCCTTTTTACTGGTCGCAGTTGAGTCTAGAAAACTATTTTGTAGCTATATAGGAAAAATGAAACGTGAGAGTAGGAATTCTGTCATTTTTCTTCTTGCCCACCCACCCTCCCTTTTCTGGTAAGGAAGTGCAACGTTGTTTTCCCTTCTCATCTAAACTTTCAAGTTAGGATTTCACGAATCCTGGTTTCTCTACGATGGTTATATCTACTAGACCATAGGAATGGAGGTGGTTGTGACATGATTTATCATGTTGCCTACTCACGATTGAGAACGGAGGCGTGTAAGCCCCGGAAGCAAATCCTCTATTCCTTAAGCAGTAGATATTGATCCTTTAGAAGCCCGGATGGGTTTTCCGTAGTACCTCAGGAGTTTTGTTCTCGTTTTCCCCGATGTTGATATCCTGTTCTTCTCAACATGCTTTTCGTCCGTTGAAATCTTGTTGTTGTTTTCCATTTCAGTTCTTCTACCGGCGTCTAATCAAAACTTCCCAAATATCAAGTCTATCTGGCCAGAAAGGTTGGTGTTGTTGTTGTTGCTGTTGTTGATTCCAGGCTATGAGAGCTGGCATTCCTATCACCTGGGGTTCTTTCGAGGAAGCATTCCTGAAGCACCACATTCCAGATAGTCCGTTCTCCAAATGAATCAAGTTCTATTCAATTATACACCCTCCATACAAAACCTCTCCCTTTACTTGTAATGTTCCGGTGGTTTCCAAATTCCCTGACATCTTTCTAGAAGAGTTGCCAGGAATGCCTATCGTTTTGAACTTCCAGAAAAACATATCCAAGGTGCACGATGTGTTTCACGTGTCACAGTTCAAGAGGATCTTCCCAAGAAGTATCCGGACCTTTTCTTTTCTCAGTAGGAATCTCGGGGCGCGATTCCTTCAAGGGGGGGCGTTTTGTAACATCCCAAGTATGAAAAATAGCCTTTAGAATGTTTGCTCTCTGTTATTTTATGTTTTGCATCATGTCATCATGTTGATTGCATTTGTTTTGTTTGTTTTCCATTTGTTTTCCTCTATTTTCATTTGTTTTCCAGCTGTTTTCCTTTGTTTTCCTTTGTTTTCTATTTGAATTTCAAACCAAATTTCAAACCTTTTGTTTCATCCTTGTGATGTTACAATTTCCAAAATGATATTTCAAATCAAAACAATCATTTGTTTCCATCAAACCATAAGGTTCAAACTATTTAAAATTGGCTTTTACTAATTCAATCAATTCAAATTGCTTTCAAATTCAAATCAAACCACAAACAACACCTAATTTAAAATTATGGAAATCACGCAACAATCCTAATCAATTTGTTCTAATTTAACCAATAGGGTTCACCCTATTAAAAATATGGTTTTCACTAATCATCACTTAATTATCAAATTCATTCAAAATTGAATCAATTTGCAAACAGCAAAAGAATTTGAACTTTTAAAAATCCAAACTTGGCAAGTGTTTGTTTTTGAACTAATTAGCTTACTAAATTTTTCTCACATTTTTCCTAGCCCTAAACCTTATCTATTTCTTCCCTTTCCATTTTCTGCAAAAAAAAAAAAACATAACAAAAAATAATAAAGCTAGCAGGGAGAGAGAGAGAGCACCAGCAGCCCAGCCCATTTTTCTCCCAAAGCCCATACCCCTTCAGCCTTCTTCTTCCTTCGTACGGTCACCATCGGAGCTACCCACGTATACAGAGCTGCAGAAACAACGGTGATCACCTCCTCCTCCCCCTCCTTAAGTCCAGCCCGATGCCCTAGAGTTCCCCCTCCCTAACCCTAATCCTCTTTCCCCTCCTTCTTCCTCTCCCCGCCGTTCTCTTCTTTCTCCTCTCCCACCTTCTTCTCTCTGCTCCAATTCTCTGTTTTTCACTGAACCTGCACACCAAAAAAAAAAAGCTCCACCTGCCGCCGGTGATCGCCGCCCCTAGGGTTCCCCTCCGGCCGCCGCGAGGGCGGGAATGGAAAGCCCCCACCACGGGCTTCCCCCTCCACTCCTCGGCGAAGGCCGGGAGGGCCGGATGCATCGCCGCCGACCACCTCTTGTCGCCGGCCAAGCCTCCTCTGTCCGCCTCCTTCCTGTCCGTTAGCTCGAGGTACTCATCTCCACTCCCTCTCGCTCCCCTCGATCCCTTCCTCTCGCAGCACAATCCCATGCACCGCACAGCCCCGCGCACACGGCGCCCCACGCCCGCGAGCAGAGACCGCTGCCGGCGATCCCTCGTCCGCGCCCAGGTTCAGTACTGAACCTTAAGGTTCAGTTAAAACGCGACAGCCTGAAACATATCCACCCCCCGCAGTCCCTTCTATCACAAGCAGCAGCACATCCCACTGGTACCTGTCCCTTTGCGCGCCCAGGAGGGCAGGGGTTCGATCCCCCTCCCACACAATTAAACAAACTTTTATTTCTAATTGTTTTGGTACTGCACAAACCCCAGAAATCACCAACAAGTCCTTGCTACATTTATTTTAAGTCCCTGTTAATTTTTCCAAGTCCCTAGTGAATTAAAAATGGCAGATTTGCACCAAATCTTGTAAAATGCATAACTAATTCATCTTAACCCCAAATCCAACTTTTAAAATATGTTTTCTGTCCCAAATTGAATGCTCTATCCAAATATAAAATTTGTTTACTGTTTTGAATATTTTAATTTGGTGAAACATTTGAATTCTTGTTTAAATCACTTAATTTTGCAAAATTCATAACTTGGGCATAAAAATTCCAAATTCCACAAACTAAATATGTTTTCCAATAAACTTTTCATGTACTTTCCAAATATAAATTTTGTTTGCTGTTTTGAATAATTTAAATTGCTGAAAACAACTGTTTCTTAATTATTGCATTTAAAATTGCCAAAATAATAACTTGCTCATTTTAAATCCAATTTCAACAAATGAAATATGTTTTCCATGCAAAATTAAACCACCTTTTCAAATATAAAATTTGTTTCATGTTTTTAATAATTAAAAATTGGTTAACTGATTTAAACCTTGTTTAAAGCATTTAATATTGTTAAATTCCTAACTTGGTCAAATTAATTTCTTTTTGAAACTATAAAATATGTTTTCAAACCATAAAAGTATAAGCTTTTCAAATATGAATCTCACTTAATGTTTTGAACAAATAAAAAATTCAAATAAGTTCATGTTTGAATTAAATTCAATTAAAACTTGTTCAAACTTGTTTAATTCATAAGTAATTCATCCAAAATCCTTTTTCAACAAGTGAAACATGTATTCCAACTAAAATATTGTTGTCTTTTAAAATATAAACTTTGTTATCTATTTTTAACAATTAAAATTGGTGAAAACAACAAATGCTTGAGTGACACCTTTAAGTAACCAAAATTTCTTAACTTAATAAATAAAATCCTAAACTTGGTAAACCTTATTTCTACTTGTTTCTATTGTTGTTATTTTGTTGTTTTCCTCATCCATGCATCTTGCTAATCCACTTTCATCTATTGGTTAGTTGTAAAACAATTATTTCAACCATAATTCATGGGCTTTCCATATGCAATCCAATTGCATATGGGTCCATTTAAACATGTTATCCTGTGAACTAGTTTATTTCTGATACATCAACTAAATTGACATGCATCATCCCATGTTTGTGCACTATGCCATGTTATTGATTGTTTGTCTCTCTGTGTTGTTTGTTTGCTTCTTCCCGGATAAACGACGACGTTGAGACCGACGATACTTACGACACCCCTTCTAAGGAGTTAGCTCAGTACCAGGCTACTGGGTTTGCAGGCAAGTATTCACTTACATGAACCACTGTGTTCCTTTCAACATTGGATACTGATACTTTTCTGTTGTCTATTCTGCTAGCCCTATGAATAGTTGTTTCTGTTCGATCCTATCACATGATATCCTGAACCCTGATATTGCCTCACCTCCATACCTATAACCATTGCTTGTTGCCCGTGTCTTACCAGCATGCTTAGGGTTGTTTTGCTCGAGTCTGTTACCCGTTACTTTCTGTTACTATTTTCATTATGTTCTGGGGGCTCGATGTTAAACAATGAATCATGCTAATGTTATTGTTAATAATAATTTGATGATAAGGCACCGGCAGGAGGCCCTGCGTGGTTTTGAGGCCTGCTAGTGTCGACCCTAATTAGGAAAAGGGTCTTGTCTACTGATCCATAATGAGCGCACTAACCGCATGTGGGAAGCGAGTATGGGCGCCCCTCTCAACTTGATTCGATTCGCATCTCGTCCAAATCGCCTCATTTAGTTCGTGTTTTCCATTTGCCGCATGCATGTTTTTGCGAGCCTAGGCCAGGGTGGAACTTTTGTAGTCGGCATATAGGGGGACACGTTCTTAGAGTGCTATGAGGGTCCCTTTTCTTCGGGGCTCGATTAGCCGTGCGCCCAAGGTGCTTTGGGCTTGATGCGAAGAAGAGTTGGGTTGTTTTGAGTGCCTCGCTTGGTGGAAGTGCATTTCCTATCTGGCGGGGTATTCTTACGTGTACGGCTAAATTGGTGCATCCCTGCAGGGTTAAATATTCTCGAGAAGCCGTGTTTTCCGCGGTTATGGATTACTTGGTGAAAGTACTGGCTAACAAGTACTCAGAACAACTTAAACCTAATGATTAACAACCTTACACCCAATGATTAACAACTTGACTAGTAATAGGCTTATTGACACAATAATCTGAACCATCATAATTTCAACTGTGTGAGTTATCCTCGGATTGCTTCTTTGGATAAGGGGCGAGATCCAGGATGGGTTTGTTTGGAGTTAGTTATAGTTGGTTCCGATACGCGATCTTATCTCCTTTCTGTTAGCCGGAAGTGGTAGTAACTCTGTAGTTGGTTAGAGCAGCCAGCTGCAGCATCTTTTATATCCCCTTCCTTCCGTTGAACCCAAAGCATCTGTGCTTGGTGTTGACGGGCTACACTTTGGTAAACTGTGAGTCTTGCTTGCCAGTACGTTTATGTACTGACCCCTTTGGGGCTGTGGTTTCCGCAGACTACGTTTCCGAGGATCCCCATGGTGGCTACTACGTGGAGTATGACGAGACTGCTGACAAGTAGATAGCGGATCCGGGCAGGATCCGAGACTTCGTGGATGGGCTCCGTCTTTTCGTTTCCGGCCTCTTAGGCCTATTTGGATCTTGTATGTACTCAGACATGTTGAATGCTTCCGCTGTGATGTAATGATGATATGTTGGGACAGGTGTCCTCTGGATGATTCTATTTGCTATCTCTGCTCTAATGAGAGCTATTTGCAACTTGTTTCCATCTTTTGTGTCCTAGAGATCTGTTGTGATATCACTTGTTCAAACGCCGTTGACGTACCATGTGTGTATGTTTTCAAGTACGTCAATGGAAGTATCCTGATTTCTATGGGATGGTTTACGTAGACGATGAACAGTAGAGTTTGGTTGTCACATATACGTGTGTTGGCCTACTCGTAAGAGATGCGGGTGCAGGTAAGCCCCGTAATCCAATCATCTGCTGTTCAACGGAACTGCGAGTATCCCCTAGAAGTCCGGGTGCGACAGATGTGCTACCGAAGCTAGGTCAAGTCGGATATGATTTTGTTCGCAAAACTTCTGCATTTCCCCTTCTGACAAGTTTGTTCCATTGTCTGTTATGATACTGTGTGGATAACCAAACCTGAAAATCAGCTTTTTTTTAAGAACTTGACTGCTGTAACTGCGTCACATTTTCTGATTGGTTCTGCTTCTACCCATTTTGTAAACTTATCCACTGCCACCAAAAGATGAGTTTTTTATCAGATGACCTTTTGAAAGGTCCTACCATATCAAGCCCCCAAACTGCAAAAGGCCAAGTTATGGGTATCATATGCAAATCCTGAGCTGGCACGTGGTCTTGTCTTGCATACCTTTGACATCCTTCACAGGTTTTGACTATGTTCTCTGCATCAGCGTTTGCGGTGAGCCAGAAGAACCCATGTCTAAAAGCTTTTTTAACCAACGATCCCGAACTTGCATGATGACCACAATCGCCTGAATGAATTTCCCTCAAGATCTGACATCCTTCTTCAGGAGAAACACATCGCTGGAAAATTCCAACCACACTTCTCTTATATAACTCCCCGTTGATGATTGTATATGATTTTGATCTTCTGATAACCTGTCGAGACATAACCTCGTCCTGCGGGAGTTCACCTCTTGCAAGGTATGCCATGTATGACTCGGTCCACTCTGGGCGTGTATGCAACACTGCTATCAATTCAGATTCCGGGTCTGGGTTTGCTAAGTCTTCTTCCGTTGGAACCTTGACCGACGGACTATGAAGATCATCCAAGAAAACGTTAGGCGGAACTTTTTTCTTCTGGGGACCCAAACGAGCTAGTGCATCCGCCGCCTCATTAATACGTCGATCAATATGGTCAACCTTATAAACCTGAAAATATCCAGCTAACTAGGTAACCGCTCGCCTATAAGCTGCCATAACTGGGTCTTTAGAATCCCAGGTTCCTGTAACTTGTTGGGAAACAAGGTCTGAATCACCCAAACCTCGAATCCGAGTTACGCTCATCTCCTTAGCAATGCGAAGTCCATGAAGCAAAGCTTCATACTTCGCTGCATTATTAGTGCACTTGAATGAAATTTGTAAGACGTAGTGAAATTTGTCACCTCTTGGGGAAGTTAACACCACACCAGCCCCTGAACCTTCCAGTTGCCGAGACCCGTCAAAATGCATAGTCCAGTATTTGGTATCAGGCTTGTCCGGTGGAACCTGTAATTGTGTCCAATCATTTATAAATTCTATCAAGGCTTGAGACTTTATTGTTGTCTAGGGCTCGTATTTGATGTGATATGGCCCCATCTCAATAGCCCATTTTGCAACTTTCCCTTTTGCTTCTCTGTTCTGAATAATATCTGACAAGGGGGCTGAACTGACCACAGTAATGGGATGTTCCTGAAAGTAATGTTTCAGTTTGCGACTAGCCATGAATACTCCAAAAACTAACTTCTGACAATGCGGGTAATGTTGCTTGGACTCTGTCAAGACATCGCTGACATAGTAAACCGGGCACTGGACAAGACCTTCCTTTCCGTCCATCTTGCGTTCCACAACTACGACCACACTGACTGCTCTGTTATTTGCTGCTATGTATAGTAACATAGGTTCTTTTTTCTCTGGTGCAGCTAAGGATGGAGCGTTAGAGAGCTGTTTTTTCAGAGCCTAAAAAGCCTCATCCGCCTCTTGATTCCAAACAAAGGTGTCAGTTTTCTTTAGAAGTCGATACAAAGGTATAGCCTTTTCACCCAACCTGCTTATGAACCAGCTTAAGGCTACAACACAACCTATAAGCTTCTGAACATCTTTCAGGCAGGCTGGTTTCTTCAGGTTATGTATAGCCTGGATTTTTCCGGGTTTGATTCAATACCCCTTTCTGAAATAATGAAACCCAGTAACTTTCCAGCTGGCACTCCAAAAAACGCATTTTCTTGGGTTAAGTTTCATCTGATATTTGCGTAAGTTAGCAAATGTTTCTTCCAGGTCTGAGATCAAAGTTTCACCTTTTTGAGATTTTACCACTATGTTATCCACATAAGCATGCACATTCCGCCCAATCTGACTTTCCAAGCAGTTTTGGATGCATCTTTGATAAGTTGCTCCTGCATTTTTAACCCAAAAGGCATTGACGTGTAACAAAAGGCTCCAAAGGGAGTAATGAAGGACGTCTTCTCTTGGTCCTCTTTTTTCATCTTGATTTGATGATAACCTGAGTATGCGTCCAGGAAACATAGCAATTCGCAACCAGCCGTAGAGTCTATAATCTGATCAATACAGGGTAAAGCGAATGGATCCTTAGGGCATGCTTTGTTCAGGTCTGTGTAGTCAATGCACATCCTCCGGATTGGCTAACCACTTTGGGTGTAACACCTCAACTACAAACCCTGCAGCTAGTAACCTAGCTATCTCTTCTCCAATTGCATTTCTTCTCTCATCATTGAAACGACGGAGGAATTGATGAATTGGCTTCAGGTTAGGATCCACACTTAAACTGTGCTCAGCAAGTTCCCTTGGGACACCTGGCATGTCGGAAGGTTTCCATGCAAAGATGTCCCAATTCTCACGGAGGAACTTGATGAGCGCGCTTTCCTATTTCTCCGTCATATGAGCCCCCATGCTGAACTGCTTAGATGAGTAACCGGGGGTGAAGTCCACCAACTTGGTGTCTTGAGCAGACTGGAATTTTAACTTAGACTCAGCTGATGGCTTTTTGAGCGAGGTGATATCTTCTGGAACAGCTTGCAATTTATAAAATTTCAGCTCCTCTTCAGCGCAAGCTGTTTCTGCATAAGTTGCATCACCTTCCTCACATTCCAGAGCTATGTCTCTATCTCCGTTAACAGTGATGTTTCCATTGGGACCTGGCATTTTTAGCTTGAGGTAAACATAGCAGGGTCTGACCATGAATTTGGCATAAGTTGGCCGTCCGAACAGAGCATGGTACGGACTTTTGAATTTGACCACTTCGAAGGCTAGCATCTCTGTCCTGTAATTTTCAAATACCCCAAAAGCGACCTCAAGGAAATATTTTCCAATAGGTTGTGCAGACTTACCGGGTACGATACCATGAAACACAGTCGATGATGCCTGAAGTTATTTCTCTTGCAGGTTCATCCTTTTGAACGTGTCGTAGTAAAGTATGTTTATGCTGCTTCCTCGATCCATCAACACTTTATCTAACTTATAACCCCCAACTTGCGGAGCCACGACCAAAGCCACTCCTCCTGGGTTATCAACTCACGGAGGATGATCAGCTCTGCTCCAGGTTATGGGTTGTTCTGACCAGTTAAGCCATTTTGGAACAGCAGGAGCAACGGTGTTGACTGCGCGCTTCTGGATCTTGCGCTCTCTCCTGCATGAACTAGTTGTGAATACGTGATATTGACCTGAACTTAACTGCTTCGGATTTGTTTGAGAACCCGGATTCCCTCCTTGGTGACTGTTGCCCGGGTTAGTTCCCTGGTGACCCTGATTGTTATGACCCGGATTATGATTTCCGGGTCCCGAGCTGCCAGGTCCCGGGTGTCCACCTCCCATATTACCTGGGTTACCTCCTCCACCGTTGCCTGGCCTGTTATTATTATTTCCGCTGGGTCTGAAGCCCTGCATGATGAAGCAATTTTCCCAAGAATGATTTGCTACTTTTCCATTTTTACTATGTCGGGGGCAGGGACCTTTCAGGGCTTGCTAAGCCTGTGCAAAACTGTTTGGCCTGAAATTTTGATTTCCCCTGAAGTTGTTGCCCTGACGTTGGTTTCTGTAACCTGTATTCGTGGTAGCCACCAAGTCCGAAGTCCCTTCCCCATTTTTGCGCTTGTTATTATTCAGGTTCTGGGAGTTGCTGCTACTATGATTCGGGTTCTGGCCACCCTTGTTTCCAGCTTTCTTTGCCTTAGCGGACTTCTCATCATCGGAGTCCACATCCTTTGTTTTGTAAAACTTTGCATACTTGGTCATCGCGTCCATCAACTCGCTCATGTCACTTACGTATCGTTTGATACGTCCCAGCTTGTGCTTCAACGGGTCGAATCTACAGTTTCGCTCCAATGCTATGACTGCTTGCTGGGCGGTTAGTCCAACTGATGAATGTATGATTTCTGTGACACGTCGAGACCAGTGCTGAGCAGACTCTCCTTCCTTCTGGACACAATTTTCTAGGTCCGTAATAGTCGTTGGCCGCTTGCAAGTTCCCTGAAAGTTTTTGATGAATTGATCCTTCAACTCCTGCCAGCTGTTAATTGAGTTGGCGGGTAAGTTTTTCAACCAAGACTTCACAGGTCCCTCTAGCATTACACTTAAATACCGCGTGCATACTGCGTCGCTAACTTCCAATATCTCCATGGCCATCTCATATCCATCTATCAAGTCTGCAGGCTCCATGTCAGGTGTGTAATTTACTACTCTACGGGTCCTTTGAAATCAGCCGGTATTCTCTCGTTCCTGATCGCAGGACCGAGGCATTGAATTACAATTCTCCGAGACCCGGCCAGAGCTGGGTTTGCAACCGTGCCTTGGAAAGGGGTCTAAACATGACCCGGTTTCCTGTTCTCTGGCTCTGTAAATCTAGGTCCTGTATTCAGGGGCCCAGGTGCGTAAGATACAGCTTGCCTAGGTGGGTTAGGCTGCCCTCGGTTAGCGTTGCTGGATCCTGCCGGGGCTGGGGAATTTCCATGGTGACTCCTTGGTAAGGCGGTCCTACTGTGATAGGGAGTTGAGTGTATCATGTCCTGGTTACTGTAATTCAGCTGTTGAACTACCATATAAGCATCAATAGCCATAGGGTTATTGGGATCGAGTGGGATTTGCGCTAGACTAGTGGTTGCGGCCCAGATGTTATCCATTGGGTTATTGAAGTGACCAGGCGGTGTATGAAACCTTTCCTGTAAGGGTGGTGCTGGAGTTGGCATTGGGATTGGGCCACCGTTTAGCTGGATGGGCGGCTGGAGATGCGTTGGGTGAGCCGGAGCAGGGGTAAACGGCGGATTCGCATGACGTCCTATGCCGGCCGGGTTACCAGCTGCCGGGTTTGTTGCAGGGGGTGTAAACAAGTTTTGAAGGTTTGTGGGTTGAAGACCTGTCTCGAACTCATTGTTAAGACGAGTACTGTGACGCCTATTCTGTACTGAATCTAACTCCCTTTGCCTGAAATTGAGGCGAATTCCTTCCCTCTCCAAACACGTAGCCTCCTCAAGAACCTCCGAACGCGCTTTGTTTATGCAGGTTGCCTCTGTCTCGATCTCCTGACGGGCGTGAGTTATCTCCTGTCTGAGTCTTGCTATCTCTGAGTTGCGTTGTGCCGGGTTTTCCGGAGTGATCGGTGTTGCTAGAATCTCATTTAATGAATCCATCGCTGCCATCAACTCAGGCCTGGGATTATATGATACAGGCCCGGTTAGGTCAACCACCGATTCACTTGGCCTGGGACCAGTTACCCCGGGTCCTGTTGGCGGTGTCGCGGTTGGTCCTCCCGGGGCCGTCGGACCGGTCGGAGCTGCGCCCGTCACGCATGGTGTTCCAAGAACCGGATTTGAGGTTGAAGCCTCGCCTGTGATCAGGTTCCCTTCCGAGTCGTATCTAGGCTCGGTTGGCCAGGTGGTCCCAGCCATGTAGACAGCGGCGCGATGAGTTGCCTCAGCGAAACCTTGCATAACCAAATCCGGGTCTCCTCCCAGCCGATCTTCAAAAAGCTGGTGGATCGAACCTGTTTCGTCATGATCATCATAATTTCCAATTGAGGACTCCCCGTCAGATCCTGCTGCCACAGTCTTCTCAGATACCGAATCTAATAGTTGGTCCGGTTCTGGAACTGCTGTCCCGACGTATCGAATGAAGACATGGATCCCTCCTAAGGGGATGTGAAATCCTGACTCCACGGCGGCAAACTCAGGGCCCCACGTGTCATGGTTGTAGTAGTTCCAACACCAGCTCCTTCTGAGCCGACCTATCGCGAGCTTCTCGATCCCAGGTAGCACTCCTTCCAAAAAGACGACGCTTCCGCGAGCAGGCCCCACGGTGGGCGCCAATTGTCGTGGTTTTGTCACGGCAAGTGTCCTCATGTGAGAACTAAATTGCGAGGCCATTGCTTCTAAACAAAACTTTGAAAAGGTTAAGGTGGAAACGAGAGACGCGAGTTTACCCAGGTTCGGCCCCTCTATTGAGGGGAAAACCTACACCTGCCTTCTTACTATCCGGGAACAGGTCTCGATTACAAAGGGGCCAATCTCGCTCTCGATGTCTCGAGCTATTTGCTGTTAACTTAGAACTTTCCTTTCTACGTCCCGGGTCTCGCCTTATATAGTGGACGAGACCTCCGGGTTACAAAGGTGTAACATCCCTGTTTTGCTATAATAGGGTGGTGGTGTGTTGTTGGCATCTCATACATGCATAAAAACATTGGTTAAAATTTTGCTTTTGAAAATAACAAATGAATGAACAAAAATCACTTAAAGTGGTTCCTCAAATTTTGTTTTAAAAACAAATTCAATTTGGGAAAAACAAAACATGGTTTTGTTGGAAATTTCACAAGGTTTCCAAAATGTATTTTTGCCAAATTTTCTCTTTACAAAAAGGCCCTCAATCAGTGGTTTCTGTTCTGTTTTTATAATGGAAAAGGGTCTCTCTGTGATTTCCAAATTTTCCAGGGGGTTTTTGCAAAATTCCCTTTTGTCTCTTCCACCTCCGGCCAGAAGGATGGAGAGCCGTGGACGTCACCGTTGCCACGTCCTGCGAACGCCCCTTTGTATGTGGATGACCCCAGGAGAGAGCCGTGTTCCGCCCTCCTCGCGTGCCCTCCCTCTCTCTGCTCCTCTGCGCGAAACCGAACCCTAACCCTAGTTACTGCCTCTCCGGCCGCCGCTCGCCGCCGCTGTTTCCGGCCATACGCGGCCACGCCGAGCCTCCCATCACCTTCGCCGTCCTCCCCTTGTCTTCCTCGTCAGATATCAGAAGCTGGGATGGCCCCAATCGAGCAAATCGCGGCCATCTTTCCGAGCTCCGGCCGCCGCCTCCATTGGAGATTCCGGCGAGCTCCTTCACCGCCCCACCTCCCTAGATCCGGCATCATGCCCCCGGTGAGCTCGGCTCCCTCCATGTGCTCTCCTTTAGACTTATCGGGCATGTTTCCGTCGACGCCGTCGTAGCCCGCGGGCGCCGCCGCAGTTTCAGCACGCCGGTGCTGCTCCGGTGACCCCCTGAGGGCGGCGCCACCACCCCTGTGTCCGCCTCCCTCCCCTAATCCCCGTGGTGGTGTTCGATTTCTGATTCATGCGCTGAATCGCGCGATTGCGCAACGGCACTACCACGCCGGCCATTGATGACGTCACCTGGACGTCATGATGATGTCATAATACTGTTTTTCTTATTTCGAAAAAATGCTTAATAATTACAGAAAAGAATTAAAAGTGAATAATGAATATCTTTTATTCTGTTATTCAGAAAAATAAAAGTGAGGTACCAAAATGTTTGGAAAAATAAACTCTACATGTTTATGTCATTTTCAACCATGTTTGACAAAGTTGAATTTTGGACATTATTTAATGCTGGTTAATTCTTTTAAAAATAGAAAAATAAGTTTTTATTCAATAAAATTAGAAAATTAAAAGTTATATATCAAATTGCTCAAAATGACAAATGCAACATGTTTATGATGTTTTCAAACCCATTTGAGCTTTTAAAATTGGACACACTTTCAGAATTGCCCGAAACCCCCTCCGGGGTCCATTTCGGGGCTAATTTCAACTTAATCGCATAATTGCCATATGAACCCTAGCAACCCAAAGAACATGTTTAGGGCTTCTTTAAGTGCATTAACTTTCTCATGCATATATATTGCGCATTGCATCGTTGCCATGTGTTGGTTGTTGTTCTTCTTGTTTCGGTGTTTGTTTCCCCTCGGTAGAACGTGACTCCGAAGAGAAGGCCAACAAATCCAATGGCGAATACTTGATCCTAACCGACAAGTCAAGCACTTATTCCCGAAGCTTTCTCTGGTTTTCTTGAAGCAAGGAAAGCATAACCTCTTATCTGCCCATATATGATTTCGAAAGGCTTTTCATTCTCGTACGAATGCATCCGATTCCAATGTATCTTGTGTCAGTAGGTAGAGTTATCCTATTTATTTGCATAACCCAGATATCATGATTCAATGCTCCTAGCAGACATAGGATTTGGTTGTGTGTATCGCCAGAGCCTCAAATATGCAATGCTTAGTCATACAGGTCTGTTGATCTCTGCTCCATCCGGTTGATGAATCAGAGCCGCGAATGAATCTAGTATGATAGTATGTTGTGGTAAGTTAAGAGATATTTGATTAACATGATCTAAAGGTGTGGATGACGAGACCACAGAGGGTCTGTGGTGGTTGTCTCGTTCATGACCCTGGGAGCGAGTTCTCGTCTTCGAGCCAAGACTGAGCGTGCATCCACACGGGGAATTGGATTCCCCTCGGTCTCAACTTGCTTAGCTTGTTCCATGAGTTGCCTAGTTCGGGCTTTCCATTTGGATTTGCGGGAATATCAAAACACTTTCAAAACTAGGATGTGGTGATGTATCGGCGCTCTGCGGGTAGGTAACCGTCGAGCATTGCGCACAACGATAGAGACCGGGCAGGAGATGGCCACTCCCTATTGGCGGCCCATCTCTACTCGGAGCGACTCATGGAATAGGAAATGCAAGGGAAAGGTCGTGGTCAACCTCCATCTGTCGGCACTTCCCGGAATAGTGCTAATGATCTGGCATTAAGAGTTGATTGGTACGCGTGGTTAAAGTTGTACACCCCTGCAGGGTTAAATCTTTTCGAAAAGCCGTGTCCGCGGTTAAGGACGACTTGGTGACGGATTCTGTGATCATAGACAACTTAAACGGAATGATTAAAACTTGCTGATAACGAATGAAGGATGCCTCCTCGGAGATGCCGAGAGGGGTTACCTTGTAGTTTGAGTTACCGGAACAACTTGAGGTGGTGATCTTCGAAGCACGAGGTGCTGATATGACTTGGTGGATTAAAAAGATGATGATTTCAATAGTTGAGTAGCTTTCTCATCTGTTTTCAAAATATTCCATGAGACGTGCTATTCCTCCCTCAACTTGGAAAACAAAGATGGCTTTACGCAAAACAACCTTCATAACTCTTTCTAAAAGAAGCAGATATATAATAGGTTAACCAAGTCTTGTTGAGTACCTCCCGTACTCATGTTTGCTTCAACTTGGTTCAGGTGGAGTTCCTCAGTTCGATGGTGTTTCGACGTGGACATCGACGAGTAGTTTGGGGTTCCCAGGTAGTAGCCTGGAATCTATGGGCTGGGACGTCGCCTTATGTTGCGGCCTCTTAGGCCTTTTTGGTTCTTGTTGATTAGCAACATAATTTGCCTTCCGTTGTCTGATGTAATGTTGGGTCGTGTGACCTCTGTTTGTAAGCTATACTCTAGTAACACCTGTTTAATAAAGCTTCATGTTTAGAGTATTGCTTTGATCGGTTGTTGGTTTCGAGCTCATTGTTATACAGTTTTGGCTATGCCTGCATAGTTGTCGCAGTCGAGGGGTTATGGAGCCGATGATCCATGTCTGAGCCCGCCTGTCGATGTGATCGGCCTGGGGCGAGGTAACCCCAGTAACCCTCGATTTTTGTTGCACTTTCTGGACACATAGCATCTCTATATAACTTTGGTCCCGTTCCTTCAGTTTCATCCGACTCGTGGACGCTTGGGTATGCATAATTGGTTATGACTAGCATGGATACAAGGAGTAGTAGACCGGGGATCCGGACTATGTGCCGATGAATCCGGTCTGCCTGCCGTTGTTTCTTGCGGCCGGGGCCGGTAACCCTGAAGCCCTTGTGAGTCCATGGCTAGGAGCACATAACAGAATGCATATCTCTGGGTCCGGGGTCTGACAAGTCTTGGTATCAAAGCAGGACTTCCTGTAGGAAAACCTTATTGCTTGGTCGATGTCGAGTTTAGTGTTTGTGAAAACTATTTGAAACTTTAAATGGATTGTGAAAACCTTCTTAGGATTCTTTTTACTCCTTGTCTGGTATCGCTCTAACTCTGGGTCTCCTTACCTGTTTTGGATTTGAAAAGGTTCCAGTTACTCAAAACTTAGGTGCCTTCGTTGGCAAGGACGTTGTTTACCAAGTTGACCTAGTGTTAAAGTTTCTGGAGTCGTGTGTGTTCCAAAGTCCGTTATTTCCTAAACTGGGAGATTTCCTTTCCATCCTAGTCTCTTAGAGTTGTGTGGATTCCACATTCTTCACATGTTCCAAAGCTAAATCCTGAACCTCGAGATTTGCTTTCCATCTCGAATATACCTGTTATCCTCTGCTCAAGTACTTCCGAAGCTATCGTTGTCTTTTGGAAGTTAACTCGTGATTGCTACTCATAGTGTCCTTAAGGCACTAAGATAGTAGTTACTCCTCTCTTTAGGTTTTTTACCTTGGACTTGAACCGAAGGTCCCGGAATGTGCTGAATTGTGGTGAGTTGAGTCATGTGGTTTCTTAACCATGTAATGCTCACGCTATCAGTACAGGATACTGACCTTTAACCCAAGTTCTGTTTCTTTGAATCCTGAAGAATCTGTTCTACCTCAGAGGGCTAGTAATTTCCAACTCTCATAGCCATAGGTTTCCTCTTGGAATCAGAAGGATCGCAACAAGAGTGATCATCATGAGTTCCACATCTTTCTTCTTGATTCAGCTATATTTCTCTTCTTGGCATGGTTTCAACAAATGAGTATTATCCTGTGCAATCAACGTGATCTTAGGAATTCTCCTGAGCATGTTTCCACCCTTTAGTTGCTCTCAAGTCTTCATCTGTTGTGTTGGACACCAAGTTGCATATGTGTGTTGGATTCCTCCAATGCATTTGCTCTAGTTTTCTGTCAAAACATTCCACCTTGGAATGCCAGGAGAAACAAACTCCAGTCTCCCGGTCATCTCTAGAACCAGGTCAAAGTTTTGTAATCCACGGAATAAAGAAGTTTCATTAGCTTCTGTTCTGTTCCACCTTCGAGAATCACACTCTTTCATATCAAGAGGTTGTGTTAAGCTTCGTGGCCTTATTGATGAAGTGATGCCCCTACACATCTTTACCCACCTTTCCTCCAAGTTTGGATGCTCAAGAATGTTGGGTGTTCATCGACATGTGTATCTGCTATTCCTAGCAATTCTTATTGCTTTGAAAATCTAAGAAAACATCTGTATCCTTTTTATCACTATTGGTCACCCGGTCTCTACTTCAAGTTAACTGTGTTACCAAATCCGTTCATTCCGGTTCACATTCTTGGTCAGAGAGTTAGGTTAATGCCGAAGCTCTCATGTTTATATCGGTTGCTCTGAAAAGCAAGATCCCTTTCGAACTCTAAGACATACCGGTAGGTTGTGATATTCTAATTGTCTTTCTAGAAGTATCACCAGGTTTGTCACCTGACCGTGATGTCTAAGTAATGGGTAGTTTGAACTAATCTTTTCTCCAAGAAACTTTGCTGGATATCCTGGACTAGTCGGTTGAGCTTAAACAATAACTTGGAGAGTTGAAAGACACGAGCTCTTCTTAACTTGTTCCTTTGTAATGGGATGTCTAGTTTTCCTCGTGTTGAAGAAGGATAGTATCTCCCTCGTGGATATGCTACCTAACAAACACTTGATTCGATTTGGGCTATCGTCGAACCAAGATCAGATCCAAGGGCCATCTTAATGGTGTTTTCACTCATGGTGTTTTTCCTAGGTACACCTTCATGTCCTTTAGCCTAACCGACATTTTGCCACGTTCATGTATCATATGAGTCCCTCTTCCTGGAGTGTCTTGATAAGTGTGTTGTTGAGCCCATCAAAGACAATCTTATATCTCCAAGTTACAAGAGGTTCATGTTGAACACCTGGCACTAATGTTGGAAACTGTCGAGAACTATCTTTGTGTCCTCATGAAGTTAGGTTCTAGATGTTAGAAGTAACCTACTATGGTTCATGTGCTTATGGTGAAAGTTGTCGCCATGGATCCGAGTAGAGTTTTATGGTTTCCTTTGGGAACAATCCCTGGTCGGTCATGTACGTGTGGAGTATTCTTGAGATGGTGGGTTGTTACCTCCATTTTTTGAACCAGTTTTGTATCCACACCCCACCACTGACTGATCGTTCGCGAAAGGGAAAAAGTTTAGGAACTTCGTTACCTTTGTAATCATCCTCCCAACAAGGACTCCGATGTGTTCTTTTGCAAGTACGTCATGTAGGTGCAACCGTCTTTGACAAGTTGCTAATACATGAGTTCCATAATCTCACTCATCTTCTTGAGCTTTACATCATAGTCCATACCTTGAGAATCCAGTAAATTTATCTCAGTTGTAACCGGTGCAATTCCGCTGATCTAACATAGTCAGTCTTGTTTGACAATCCACTAACCAGAGCTGAATGTCAAGCAGCAACGATGGTTGGTGCTTCCTTAAGGGTATTGAATTAGGTCTATATGAAAACACGGCATGGTTGATGTTGTGGTTGACACAATTAGCCGTAAGGCCTAATTCCATATCTCTTTGAATCCGTAAGTACAACCACCCTCCGTGATAACTCTTGTGGCTTGTTCTAAACAAGTTTCCTTCTCCGTTCTTCCAAACCGGAGTTCTACATTCACTTGATGACCTATAGAAGGCTTGTCATGAGCCTGATATTGGTATTTAGAACATCCAGGGGAACCTGGAAGTTGTTTCTTCCAACATCTCTCTGTCAACCCTCAAAACCTTTGTTCCAGTGGAAACAAGTTCATCATTAGAACATCTCTTGGTGTTTTGTAACCACCAATGATCAGTTCCTTTCTCAAGTTGTTTGTACTTGAAGTTATGTTCATCTCTCACATTGTGTGAATTTTTCAGTTACTTCAGCCCTGGAGTCTTAACCATGTGGTAAACGTGTGCTACGTACAATCCACAATAAGAAAGAGATTCCTCATTCCTCCCGGTGCTCCAATCCTCATTGGTTACTCATGTTGATGGTGTGACCAAGAATTCCTTCTTCATTACGGTGCCCCAACTCCTTTTAGTTACTTATCTCCTGTTGTGAAGTAACATCATGATCTCTCACAAAAATTTCGAAAAACTTCGACGGAATGAAAGTTCCGTTATCTTCCGTGTCCACTCCGAAGAGTGAACATGATTTTGTATAAACTTTTCTTAGACGCACGATTACAGTGTTTTCTCGTGTTCTCCCTTGTCTACGGATATCACATTGTCATATTCAAGATCATCCTCTCCATCTTGGTATTCTGCTTCAAAGAAACCTCGATGTTACAAGTTGTCCAGCCTTATCTTCTCCAAAAGGATTTAAAGTCTTGTGCAAAGCTCATATTCTAAATCCTTTCAAGAACCATCGTCCATGAACTTGAAAACTTCTCATATTTCCTCCGTTACCTTGATGTGTTACATGACTGTTAACTCAAAAGTACTTTACGAACATTCTCGTCTTGAGTTAGCCATGAGATGCTCGATCTTCGTGAGGATCATTTCCTAAGAGTTTCCCTCTTACCTAAGGTGCATCCGTTCAATACTTCCAGATGCTACGGATCAACCTCTTCGAGAAGAGAACCGTAAGGTTCGAGAAGATCGTTCAAAACCGGTGTTCCTTCTTTCTTCTCCTTCGGGAAACTTGGGACGAGATTCTTGTAAGTGGGGTAGATTTGTAACATCCGTTTTTTGCTATAATAGGGTGGTGGTGTGTTGTTGGCATCTCATACATGCAGAAAAACATTGGTTAAAATTTTGCTTTTGAAAATAACAAATGAATGACCAAAAATCACTTAAAGTGGTTCCTCAAATTTTGTTTTAAAAACAAATTCAATTTGGGAAAAACAAAACATGGTTTTGTTGGAAATTTCACAAGGTTTCCAAAATGTATTTTTGCCAAATTTTCTCTTTACAAAAAGGCCCTCAATCAGTGGTTTCTGTTCTGTTTTTATAATGGAAAAGGGTCTCTCTGTGATTTCCAAATTTTCCAGGGGGTTTTTGCAAAATTCCCTTTTGTCTCTTCCACCTCCGGCCAGAAGGATGGAGAGCCGTGGACGTCACCGTTGCCACGTCCTGCGAACGCCCCTTTGTATGTGGATGACCCCAGGAGAGAGCCGTGTTCCGCCCTCCTCGCGTGCCCTCCCTCTCTCTGCTCCTCTGCGCGAAACCGAACCCTAACCCTAGTTACTGCCTCTCCGGCCGCCGCTCGCCGCCGCTGTTTCCGGCCATACGCGGCCACGCCGAGCCTCCCATCAACTTCGCCGTCCTCCCCTTGTCTTCCTCGTCAGATATCAGAAGCTGGGATGGCCCCAATCGAGCAAATCGCGGCCATCTTTCCGAGCTCCGGCCGCCGCCTCCTTTGGAGATTCCGGCGAGCTCCTTCACCGCCCCACCTCCCTAGATCCGGCATCGTGCCCCGGGTGAGCTCGGCTCCCTCCCTGTGCTCTCCTTTAGACTTATCGGGCATGTTTCCGTCGACGCCGTCGTAGCCCGCGGGCGCCGCCGCAGTTTCAGCACGTCGGTGCTGCTCCGGTGACCCCCTGAGGGCGGCGCCACCACCCCTGTGTCCGCCTCCCTCCCCTAATCCCCGTGGTGGTGTTCGATTTCTGATTCATGCGCTGAATCGCGCGATTGCGCAACGGCACTACCACGCCGGCCATTGATGACGTCACCTGGACGTCATGATGATGTCATAATACTGTTTTTCTTATTTCGAAAAAATGCTTAATAATTACAGAAAAGAACTAAAAGTGAATAATGAATATCTTTTATTCTGTTATTCAGAAAAATAAAAGTGAGGTACCAAAATGTTTGGAAAAATAAACTCTACATGTTTATGTCATTTTCAACCATGTTTGACAAAGTTGAATTTTGGACATTATTTAATGCTGGTTAATTCTTTTAAAAATAGAAAAATAAGTTTTTATTCAATAAAATTAGAAAATTAAAAGTTATATATCAAATTGCTCAAAATGACAAATGCAACCTGTTTATGATGTTTTCAAACCCATTTGAGCTTTTAAAATTGGACACACTTTCAGAATTGCCCGAAACCCCCTCCGGGGTCCATTTCGGGGCTAATTTCAACTTAATCGCATAATTGCCATATGAACCCTAGCAACCCAAAGAACATGTTTAGGGCTTCTTTAAGTGCATTAACTTTCTCATGCATATATATTGCACATTGCATCGTTGCCATGTGTTGATTGTTGTTCTTCTTGTTTCGGTGTTTGTTCCCCCTCGGTAGAACGTGACTCCGAAGAGAAGGCCAACAAATCCAATGCCGAATACTTGATCCTAACCGACAAGTCAAGCACTTATTCCCGAAGCTTTCTCTGGTTTTCTTGAAGCAAGGCAAGCATAACCTCTTATCTGCCCATATATGATTTCGAAAGGCTTTTCATTCTCGTACGAATGCATCCGATTCCAATGTATCTTGTGTCAGTAGATAGAGTTATTCTATTTATTTGCATAACCCAGATATCATGATTCAATGCTCCTAGCAGACATAGGATTTGTTTGTGTGTATCGCCAGAGCCTCAAATATGCCATGCTTAGTCATACATGTCTGTTGATCTCTGCTCCATCCGGTTGATGAATCAGGGCCGCGAATGAATCTAGTATGATAGTATGTTGTGGTAAGTTAAGAGATATTTGATTAACATGATCTAAAGGTGTGGATGGCGAGACCACAGAGGGTCTGTGGTGGTTGTCTCGTTCATGACCCTAGGAGCGAGTTCTCGTCTTCGATCCAAGACTGAGCGTGCATCCACATGGGGGATTGGATTCCCCTCGGTCTCAACTTGCCTAGCTTGTTCCATGAGTTGCCTAGTTTGGTTTTTCCATTTGGATTTGCGGGGATATCAAAACACTTTCAAAACTAGGATGTGGTGATGTATCGGCGCTCTGCGGGTAGGTAACCGTCGAGCATTGCGCACAACGATAGAGACCGGGCAGGAGATGGCCACTCCCTATTGGCGGTCCATCTCTACTCGGAGCAACTCATGGAATAGGCGAAGCAAGGGAAAGGTCGTGGTCAACCTCCATCTGTCGGCACTTCCCGGAATAGTGCTAATGATCTGGCATTAAGAGTTGGTTGGTACGTGTGGTTAAAGTTGTACACCCCTGCAGGGTTAAATCTTTTCGAAAAGCCGTGTCCGCGGTTATGGACGACTTGGTGACGGATTCTGTGATCATAGACAACTTAAACGGAATGATTAAAACTTGCTGATAACGAATGAAGGATGCCTCCTCGGAGATGCCGAGAGGGGTTACCTTGTAGTTTGAGTTACCGGAACAACTTGAGGTGGTGATCTTCGAAGCACGAGGTGCTGATATGACTTGGTGGATTAAAAAGATGATGATTTCAGTAGTTGAGTAGCTTTCTCATCTGTTTTCAAAATATTCCATGAGACGTGCTATTCCTTCCTCAACTTGGAAAACAAAGATGGCTTTACGCAAAACAACCTTCATAATTGTTTCTAAAAGAAGCAGATATATAATAGGTTAACCAAGTCTTGTTGAGTACCTCCCGTACTCATGTTTGCTTCAACTTGGTTCAGGTGGAGTTCCTCAGTTCGATGGTGTTTCGACGTGGACATCGACGAGTAGTTTGGGGTTCCCAGGTAGCAGCCTGGAATCTATGGGCTGGACGTCGCCTTATGTTGCGGCCTCTTAGGCCTTTTTGGTTCTTGTTGATTAGCAACATAATTTGCCTTCCGTTGTCTGATGTAATGTTGGGTCGTGTGACCTCTGTTTGTAAGCTATACTCTAGTAACACCTGTTTAATAAAGCTTCATGTTTAGAGTATTGCTTTGATCGGTTGTTGGTTTCGAGCTCATTGTTATACAGTTTTGGCTATGCCTGCATAGTTGTCGCAGTCGAGGGGTTGTGGAGCCGATGATCCATGTCTGAGCCCGCCTGTCGATGTGATCGGCCTGGGGCGAGGTAACCCCAGTAACCCTCGATTGTTGTTGCACTTTCTGGACACATAGCATCTCTGTATAACTTTGGTCCCGTTCCTTCAGTTTCATCCGACTCGTGGACGCTTGGGTATGCATAATTGGTTATGACTAGCATGGATACAAGGAGTAGTAGACCGGGGATCCGGACTATGTGCCGATGAATCCGGTCTGCCTGCCGTTGTTTGTTGCGGCCGGGGCTGGTAACCCTGAAGCCCTTGTGAGTCCATGGCTAGGAGCACATAACAGTATGTATATCTCTGGGTTCGGGGTCTGACAAGTCTTGGTATCAGAGCAGGACTGCCTGTAGGAAAACCTTATTGCTTGGTCGATGTCGAGTTTAGTGTTTGTGAAAACTATTTGAAACTTTAAATGGATTGTGAAAACCTTCTTAGGATTCTTTTTACTCCTTGTCTGGTATCGCTCTAACTCTGGTTCTCCTTACCTGTTTTGGATTTGAAAAGGTTCCAGTTACTCAAAACTTAGGTGCCTTCGTTGGCAAGGACGTTGTTTACCAAGTTGACCTAGTGTTAAAGTTTCTGGAGTCGTGTGTGTTCCAAAGTCCGTTATTTCCTAAACTGGGAGATTTCCTTTCCATCCTAGTCTCTTAGAGTTGTGTGGATTCCACATTCTTCACATGTTCCAAAGCTAAATCCTGAACCTCGAGATTTGCTTTTCATCTCGAATGTACCTGTTGTCCTCTGCTCGAGTACTTCCGAAGCTATCGTTGTCTTTTAGAAGTTAACTCGTCATTGCTACTCATAGTGTCCTTAAGGCACTAAGATAGTAGTTACTCCTCTCTTTAGGTTTTTAACCTTGGACTTGAACCGAAGGTCCCGGAATGTGCTGAATTGTGGTGAGTGAGTCATGTGGTTTCTTAACCATGTAATGCTCACGTATCAGTACAGGATACTGACCTTTAACCCAAGTTCTGTTTCTTTGAATCCTGAAGAATCTGTTCTACCTCAGAGGGCTAGGAATTTCCAACTCTCATAGCCATAGGTTTCCTCTTGGAATCAGAAGGATCGCAACAAGAGTGATCATCATGAGTTCCACATCTTTCTTCTTCAGCTATATTTCTCTTCTTGGCATGGGTTCAACAAATGAGTATTATCCTGTGCAATCAACGTGATCTTAGGAATTCTCCTAAGCATGTTTCCACCCTTTAGTTGCTCTCAAGTCTTCATCTGTTGTGTTGGACACCAAGTTGCATATGTGTGTTGGATTCCTCCAATGCATTTGCTCTAGTTTTCTGTCAAAACATTCCACCTTGGAATGCCAGGAGAAACAAACTCCAGTATCTCGGTCATCTCTAGAACCAGGTCAAAGTTTTGTAATCCACGGAATAAAGAAGTTTCATTAGCTTCTGTTCTGTTCCACCTTCGAGAATCACACTCTTTCATATCAAGAGGTTGTGTTAAGCTTCGTGGCCTTATTGATGAAGTGATGCCCCTACACATCTTTACCCACCTTTCCTCCAAGTTTGGATGCTCAAGAATGTTGGGTGTTCATCGACATGTGTATCTGCTATTCCTAGCAATTCTTATTGCTTTGAAAATCTAAGAAAACATCTGTATCCTTTTTATCACTATTGGTCACCCGGTCTCTACTTCAAGTTAACTGTGTTACCAAATCCGTTCATTCCGGTTCACATTCTTGGTCAGAGAGTTAGGTTAATGCCGAAGCTCTCATGTTTATATCGGTTGCTCTGAAAAGCAAGATCCCTTTCGAACTCTAAGACATACCGGTAGGTTGTGATATTCTGGTTGTCTTTCTAGAAGTATCACCAGGTTTGTCACCTGACCGTGATGTCTAAGTAATGGGTAGTTTGAACTACTCTTTTCTCCAAGAAAATTTGCTGGATATCCTGGACTAGTCGGTTGAGCTTAAACAATAACTTGGAGAGTTGAAAGACACGAGCTCTTCTTAACTTGTTCCTTTGTAATGGGATGTCTAGTTTTCCTCGTGTTGAAGAAGGATAGTATCTCCCTCGTGGATATGCTACCTAACAAACACTTGATTCGATTTGGGCTATCGTCGAACCAAGATCAGATCCAAGGGCCATCTTGATGGTGTTTTCACTCATGGTGTTTTTCCTAGGTACACCTTCATGTCCTTTAGCCTAACCGACATTTTGCCACGTTCATGTATCATATGAGTCCCTCTTCCTGGAGTGTCTTGATAAGTGTGTTGTTGAGCCCATCAATGACAATCTTATATCTCCAAGTTACAAGAGGTTCATGTTGAACACCTGGCACTAATGTTGGAAACTCTCGAGAACTATCTTTGTGTCCTCATGAAGTTGGGTTCTAGATGTTCGAAGTAACCTACTATGGTTCATGTGCTTATGGTGAAAGTTGTCGCCATGGATCCGAGTAGAGTTTTATGGTTTCCTTTGGGAACAATCCCTGGTCGGTCATGTACGTGTGGAGTATTCTTGAGATGGTGGGTTGTTACCTCCATTTTTTGAACCAGTTTTGTATCCACACCCCACCACTGACTGATCGTTCGCGAAAGGGAAAAAGTTTAGGAACTTCGTTACCTTTGTAATCATCTTCCCAACAAGGACTCCGATGTGTTCTTTTGCAAGTACGTCATGTAGGTGCAACCGTCTTTGACAAGTTGCTAATACATGAGTTCCATAATCTCACTCATCTTCTTGAGATTTACATCATAGTCCATACCTTGAGAATCCAGTAAATTTATCTCAGTTGTAACCGGTGCAATTCCGCTGATCTAACATAGTGAGTCTTGTTTGACAATCCACTAACGAGAGCTGAATCTCAAGCAGCAACGATGGTTGGTGCTTCCTTAAGGGTATTGAATTAGGTCTATATGAAAACACAGCATGGTTGATGTTAAGGTTGACACAATTAGCCGTAAGGCCTAATTCCATATCTCTTTGAATCCGTAAGTACAACCACCCTCCGTGATAACACTTGTGGCTTGTTCTAAACAAGTTTCCTTCTCCGTTCTTCCAAACCGGAGTTCTACATTCACTTGATGACCTATAGAAGGCTTGTCATGAGCCTGATATTGGTATTTAGAACATCCAGGGGAACCTGGAAGTTGTTTCTTCCAACATCTCTCTGTCAACCCTCCAAACCTTTGTTCCAGTGGAAACAAGTTCATCATTAGAACATCTCTTGGTGTTTTGTAACCACCAATGATCAGTTCCTTTCTCAAGTTGTTTGTACTTGAAGTTCCGTTCATCTCTCACATTGTGTGAATTTGTCAGTTACTTCAGCCCTGGAGTCTTAACCATGTGGTAAACGTGTGCTACGTACAATCCACAATAAGAAAGAGATTCCTCATTCCTCCCGGTGCTCCAATCCTCATTGGTTACTCATGTTGATGGTGTGACCAAGAATTCCTTCTTCATTACGGTGCCCCAACTCCTTTTGGTTACTTATCTCCTGTTGTGAAGTAACATCATGATCTCTCACAAAAATTTCGAAAAACTTCGACGTAATTAAAGTTCCGTTATCTTCCGTGTCCACTCCGAAGAGTGAACATGATTTTGTATAAACTTTTCTTAGACGCACGATTACAGTGTTTTCTCGTGTTCTCCCTTGTCTACGGATATTACATTGTCATATTCAAGATCATCCTCTCCATCTTGGTATTCTGCTTCAAAGAAACCTCGATGTTACAAGTTGTCCAGCCTTATCTTCTCCAAAAGGATTTAAAGTCTTGTGCAAAGCTCATATTCTAAATCCTTTCAAGAACCATCGTCCATGAACTTGAAAACTTCTCCTATTTCCTCCGTTACCTTGATGTGTTCCATGACTGTTAACTCAAAAGTTCTTTACGAACATTCTCGTCTTGAGTTAGCCATGAGATGCTCGATCTTCGTGAGGATCATTTCCTAAGAGTTTCCCTCTTACCTAAGGTGCATCTGTTCAATACTTCCAGATGCTACGGATCAACCTCTTCTAGAAGAGAACCGTAAGGTTCGAGAAGATCGTTCAAAACCGGTGTTCCTTCTTTCTTCTCCTTCGGGAATCTTGGGACGAGATTCTTGTAAGTGGGGTAGATTTGTAACATCCCTGTTTTGCTATAATAGGGTGGTGGTATGTTGTTGGCATCTCATACATGCATAAAAACATTGGTTAAAATTTTGCTTTTGAAATAACAAATGAATGACCAAAAATCACTTAAAGTGGTTCCTCAAATTTTGTTTTAAAAACAAATTCAATTTGGGAAAAACAAAACATGGTTTTGTTGGAAATTTCACAAGGTTTCCAAAATGTATTTTTGCCAAATTTTCTCTTTAAAAAAAGGCCCTCAATCAGTGGTTTCTGTTCTGTTTTTATAATGGAAAAGGGTCTCTCTGTGATTTCCAAATTTTCCAGGGGGTTTTTGCAAAATTCCCTTTTGTCTCTTCCACCTCCGGCCAGAAGGATGGAGAGCCGTGGACGTCACCGTTGCCACGTCCTGCGACCGCCCCTTTGTATGTGGATGACCCCAGGAGAGAGCCGTGTTCCGCCCTCCTCGCGTGCCCTCCCTCTCTCTGCTCCTCTCCGCGAAACCGAACCCTAACCCTAGTTACTGCCTCTCCGGCCGCCGCTCGCCGCCGCTGTTTCCGGCCATACGCGGCCACGCCGAGCCTCCCATCACCTTCGCCGTCCTCCCCTTGTCTTCCTCGTCAGATATCAGAAGCTGGGATGGCCCCAATCGAGCAAATCGCGGCCATCTTTCCGAGCTCCGGCCGCCGCCTCCATTGGAGATTCCGGCGAGCTCCTTCACCGCCCCACCTCCCTAGATCCGGCATCATGCCCCCGGTGAGCTCGGCTCCCTCCCTGTGCTCTCCTTTAGACTTATCGGGCATGTTTCCGTCGATGCCGTCGTAGCCCGCGGGCGCCGCCGCAGTTTCAGCACGCCGGTGCTGCTCCGGTGACCCCCTGAGGGCGGCGCCACCACCCCTGTGTCCGCCTCCCTCCCCTAATCCCCGTGGTGGTGTTCGATTTCTGATTCATGCACTGAATCGCGTGATTGCGCAACGGCACTACCACGCCGGCCATTGATGATGTCACCTGGACATCATGATGATGTCATAATACTGTTTTTCTTATTTCGAAAAAATGCTTAATAATTACAGAAAAGAATTAAAAGTGAATAATGAATATCTTTTATTCTGTTATTCAGAAAAATAAAAGTGAGGTACCAAAATGTTTGGAAAAATAAACTCTACATGTTTATGTCATTTTCAACCATGTTCAACAAAGTTGAATTTTGGACATTATTTAATGCTGGTTAATTCTTTTAAAAATAGAAAAATAAGTTTTTATTCAATAAAATTAGAAAATTAAAAGTTATATATCAAATTGCTCAAAATGACAAATGCAACCTGTTTATGATGTTTTCAAACCCATTTGAGCTTTTAAAATTGGACACACTTTCAGAATTGCCCGAAACCCCCTCCGGGGTCCATTTCGGGGCTAATTTCAACTTAATCGCATAATTGCCATATGAACCCTAGCAACCCAAAGAACATTTTTAGGGCTTCTTTAAGTGCATTAACTTTCTCATGCATATATATTGCGCATTGCATCGTTGTCATGTGTTGATTGTTGTTCTTCTTGTTTCGGTGTTTGTTCCCCCTCGGTAGAACGTGACTCCGAAGAGAAGGCCAACAAATCCAATGGCGAATACTTGATCCTAACCGACAAGTCAAGCACTTATTCCCGAAGCTTTCTCTGGTTTTCTTGATGCAAGGCAAGCATAACCTCTTATCTTCCCATATATGATTTCGAAAGGCTTTTCATTCTCGTACGAATGCATCCGATTCCAATGTATCTTGTGTCAGTAGATAGAGTTATCCTATTTATTTGCATAACCCAGATATCATGATTCAATGCTCCTAGCAGACATAGGATTTGTTTGTGTGTATCGCCAGAGCCTCAAATATGCCATGCTTAGTCATACATGTCTGTTGATCTCTGCTCCATCCGGTTGATGAATCAGAGCCGTGAATGAATCTAGTATGATAGTATGTTGTGGTAAGTTAAGAGATATTTGATTAACATGATCTAAAGGTGTGGATGACGAGACCACAGAGGTTTTGTGGTGGTTGTCTCGTTCATGACCCTAGGAGCGAGTTCTCGTCTTCGAGCCAAGACTGAGCGTGCATCCACACGGGGGATTGGATTCCCCTCGGTCTCAACTTGCCTAGCTTGTTCCATGAGTTGCCTAGTTTGGGCTTTCCATTTGGATTTGCGGGGATATCAAAACACTTTCAAAACTAGGATGTGGTGATGTATCGGCGCTCTGCGGGTAGGTAAGCGTCGAGCATTGCGCACAACGATAGAGACCGGGCAGGAGATGGCCACTCCCTATTGGCGGTCCATCTCTACTCGGAGCGACTCATGGAATAGGCGAAGCAAGGGAAAGGTCGTGGTCAACCTCCATCTGCCGGCACTTCCCGGAATAGTGCTAATGATCTGGCATTAAGAGTTGGTTGGTACGTGTGGTTAAAGTTGTACACCCCTGCAGGGTTAAATCTTTTCGAAAATCCGTGTCCGCGGTTAAGGACGACTTGGTGACGGATTCTATGATCATAGACAACTTAAACGGAATGATTAAAACTTGCTGATAATGAATGAAGGATGCCTCCTCGAAGATGCCGAGAGGGGTTACCTTGTAGTTTGAGTTACCGGAACAACTTGAGGTGGTGATCTTCGAAGCACGAGGTGCTGATATGACTTGGTGGATTAAAAAGATGATGATTTCAGTAGTTGAGTAGCTTTCTCATCTGTTTTCAAAATATTCCATGAGACGTGCTATTCCTCCCTCAACTTGGAAAACAAAGATGGCTTTACGCAAAACAACCTTCATAACTCTTTCTAAAAGAAGCAGATATATAATAGGTTAACTAAGTCTTGTTGAGTACCTCCCGTACTCATGTTTGCTTCAACTTGGTTCAGGTGGAGTTCCTCGGTTCGATGGTATTTCGACGTGGACATCGACAAGTAGTTTGGGGTTCCCAGGTAGCAGCCTGGAATCTATGGGCTGGGACGTCGCCTTATGTTGCGGCCTCTTAGGCCTTTTTGGTTCTTGTTGATTAGCAACATAATTTGCCTTCCGTTGTCTGATGTAATGTTGGGTCGTGTGACCTCTGTTTGTAAGCTATACTCTAGTAACACATGTTTAATAAAGCTTCATGTTTAGAGTA